>CM074499.1:25714508-25734992 GCA_037389245.1 Oryzias sinensis | reverse complement strand
GAGAGCTGGTGGGCGGGGCTGTCCTCAGGGTGGAGAGCTGGTGGGTGGGCGGGGCTGTCCTCAGGGTGGAGAGCTGGTGGGCGGGGCTGTCCTCAGAGTGGAGAGCTGGTGGGCGGGGCTGTCCTCAGGGTGGAGAGCTGGTGGGTGGGCGGGGCTGTCCTCAGGATGAAGCGTCTCTCTGATAAGCTGAACCTGCAGCACAAAAACAAAGCCTGCTTCATGTCTGCAGCCTCCCTCCTGAATTGAATTAAAAAGCTCTCAGATCCTCCACAGTGGAGCATGCTCTTCCTAATCAGCTGCTGCGGTGCAGCGCTGTGCAGAGGCTGGGGGGGGGGGTGTCAGCATATGGTGTTTGTTCTGGGCCCTCAGACATCAGCTCCTCCTCAGAGAACTCATTACAAAATGTACAAATCCTTCCCTTGGCCTCACTGCTCCCCGCATTCCCTGTTCCGTGACTCAACATCTTTGTTTGCCATCGGCAGAAAACCACTCATGGTTTCAGATTTACCTGCACAGATCTTGAGATTCTGCAGGACCTTCTGTGGCGTTTCATAGTCTGAATACAATAATAGTAAAAAGACAAACTAGTTCAGAGTTTCTGGTTTCTAGAGATCAAATCTAAATGTGGATAAAACAGATCTGGTGTCATGCACATTTCTGCTTTTCTTCCTGGAAGATCTAGCCTGGCTGCAGTTTTGCCAGTGCCCAGCAGAGGGCGCCGCTGTCATCCTGCGTGTTCAAAATGATACTCTGTGCTTTTAGGCGGACCTGAACTACAACGTGCAGGACGACCCAGCGGCCTTCTACGGTGTGACCAGCCAGTACGAGAGCTCCGAGAACATGACCATCACCTGCTCCACCAAAGTCTGCTCCTTCGGCAAGCAGGTCGTGGAGAAGGTGGAGGTGAGGGTTCTTGCTGGACTCAGAGATTGCTGCAGCTGGCTTTGTTGGAGAACAACAGCCTGTGGACATCACACCAGAGAGCCTGAGTGATTCTGCCGTGTGTGCACATGTGTCTGTGGAGCTTTTGAGGCTGCCCCCTAACCCCCCCTGTCCCCTCCCTTACAGACGGAGTACGCCCGCTTTGAAAACGGACGCTTCGTCTACAGAATCAGTCGCTCTCCCATGTGTGAATACATGATCAACTTCATCCACAAGCTGAAGCACCTGCCGGAGAAGTACATGATGAACAGCGTTCTGGAGAACTTCACTATTCTGCTGGTGAGAGCGGCGCACTTTCTCTTTTGGGTCCAACTGAAACTCAGTGTTTCAACAGATTAATACAAGAGATGATAGCAGTCAAGACAGAATGGACTAGAAATCAGAATGGAGCCTGATTTCTAGTTCCTGTCCATTCATATTCTGATCTATTTTCAAAGCGTTTCCAGAGGATCTTTTAAATCTTGTGCTATCTTAGATGACCCCCCCTTCCAGTGACGTGTTCTCCCTACCATGACAAAGGTGGATAAAGGTGGAAAGATTTCATGTAATCCATGGACACCAGTGAAGATCACAGATCATTGAAGAAAAAAGGTTCAGAGCACTGTCTAGTGGGTCTAGATGACCCAACTCCAAACGTCAAAGTGCCTAGGGTAGCACAAGGGTTACAGGGAGCTGTTTCTGTACAGAATGAAGTAAGATTCAATATTTCTGCTTTTTACATTTCCGTTAAGAGGACAGATGTAAATTCCTGCCACTCCTGCTTTTGTGCTGCATCCGCTGTAAACGTTGGTTATTTTAAGGATCTGAATTGTGACTCCTACTCGTGTTGAGGATGAGAAAGGAGGCAGACTTGACTCCATGTCCCAGCTGACGGGTGGTAAGGTATTCCTGTTTGTGTCCAGGTGGTGAGCAACAGAGACACTCAGGAGACGCTGCTCTGCATGGCCTGCGTGTTCGAGGTGTCCAACAACGAGCACGGAGCGCAGCACCACATCTACCGGCTCGTCAAGGAATAGCGGCCGCTCCGGTTCTGGCCTTTTCCTGCCGCTCCGGCCCCGTCGGAGGAACACTGTTCTGAGGGAAATCCACAACACTGAGTCAGCGGGACGAGCGACTGAGGACATGGCTACACTTCCACTGCTGGCTCTGGAGGAAACAGGATCACTGTGACTTTACACCCCAAACGGGTGTGCTCATAAATGATAACTCCAAACTGACGGTCGGGAGCTCATTAGCCGTGAGAGCGGCCCAGTGAGAGTGCAGCCATGGAAACCCGTCAGAACCCAGCTGGGTGGTTTTCCCAGGAATGTCCAGACTTTCCTGTTGCCAGGAGATCCTTCGTCTCCGGCTAATTGGTTCCTTCCCGTCTGTGCGCCTCGCCTCTGCCGTGCTGATGAAAATGAGAGGGATATTTCTGTTGGGAAAATGCAGCTCCTCTGGCCCCCCAGTGGGGAAAACCCACCGAAGGTCAGACCCGGTGTGCCGTCAGTAACCGGAGGACGTTCCCGTGATCCAGAGAGCGCTCTGCACAGAAGGGCGGTGAGAACGCTGCGGCGGCTCGCACAGAGAGAGGAGGCTCGTCCCAAAGAGGGCAAATCAGACTTTTAGGTTTTTAAACTTCTAATCTTTGGGAAATTCTTTATGAATAGAAGCATATAGACTATATTTCGAGTCCAGGATTCCTACCTAAAATCTATGAGAAATAACCAATAATTTCAGGTACCTTTCTGAGCAACAGGAGGTTCAGCAGAGAAAAAAGCGATGTTCTGATCTGAACCCTGTAGAAAAGCACTGTGAACCCAAACATACTCAGTTGCTGGTTCTGACCCAGATCCCCCGGCCGTGGAACCGGCCGAGCCTTAGCGCGTCCGTGCTGCCAAAACCCTTCAAGCCTGAAATGCTGCTCCAGCTCCTGCAGTCTCCTTCAGCCCCATCAGAAACCAAAACGCTCCTGTTGGAGTGGCGGTGAGCCTGCGTCCCGCTCCGCGCAGGAAGTGCCTTTGGCGGCCACCAGCAGCAGACTGCTCTGTGGGCTGCAGTGCCGGTGGTTCTGTGTTGTACGTGCGTAGAGCTTTTAGTGGCTTTGACTCCGTTTTCCGTGTTTCAGTGCAGAATTCATATTTAGTGGTTGTTTTTTCTTGTTGACGCTCGGCACCAAAAAAATCCTGGAAACTCTGTTTCTTTTGCTGACCTGGAGGGTTTTATCGCCACAAAGAGCTGCGTGTTTGATGTCGTCCGCTGCCGTTCTTACAAATGTGTGTTGGAAAAGCAGGATCTGTGTCGGGCCTGACCTTTGCAAAGGTTAAAGGAGGGCGGAGCTACTGTCATGTCCGCATTGAGCTCAAAGTGAAGCCAAGAGGATTTGCTGATTCTGAATTCTCTGCAAAGCTTCAACAAGAGAATTTTCAGAAAATGTAAAAACTTTATTGGTATATTTTTATCTGAGTTTTATGCTTCTTGTTTAACCTTTTCATTCATAGATATTTTTTAATTCACAAAAATTCTTTCTAAATTTCTAAAATCAGAGGCTTTCCTGGCAAAGGAGTATTTTGAATGTTTGTCTGTATTTAAAAAAAACAGAACGTTTCACAGTCAGGTGTGGGATCAATAACAGTGGCTTACATTAACACTTTCATTTTGTGGTGACAGACTTGAAGGAGGTTTTAAATCGAACTGCATTTGAACGTTAGCGGTTGTCCAAATTGTAGAAAAAGCCTCCGGCTGAGTTTGCAGCTTCAGGCCTGTTTTGCTGTTTGCTCTGCAGACGTGACAGTAGCGTGACGGCTCTGTGCAGGAAACACATGCAGCTCAGGACAAACACGCTGAGGCGTCCTGGGAAAGCTCGTTCACACTCCTGCTAAGTCAGAACTCTGCAAATGTTGTCTGAGGAGCAAAGAGTCCGAACTGGCAGGGTTCTGCTTCTGACCCGCTGCCGTGTCTGAGAAAACCTGAGCGATAAAAGGACTTTGGTTCATTCTGGCTTTAACAACACGACCAGCATCCCCCCGAAACGCCATGTAGCACATGGGTGAGAAGGTCACAGACAACCTGGAAGCTGCATCCATGACCCGTCCGGACGTCATCTCCACCGGCCTACCAAAGACAGTGGACACCCGTAACCATGGCAACGAGCAGACTGAAGCAGCCCGCAGCTCTCCATCACTTCTGAACGTGGTCTTGTGTTTGTTGGAAGTCACTCTGTAATCGTCCCAGAATGGCCTTGAATCTTCTCGCTCCTGCCCGAGCGCCGAGGGTTTCCACGAGGTGCTTTGTATAAAAGTGACAATAACCTTTATTACAGATGTTGTGTATATCTTTAATATTCGAATGTTTATCCTATTTTGTGAAGAAGAGAGTGTTTAGTAAACCCAGACGCCAGTAACGTTGGTTCAGCACAGGGTCTGATCTTTGCTTTCTAACCCTTCCCCCAATATGGCTAAAAGTATGTTAGATATTTTCTAGCTTTGTAGAGACTTTGTACGCATATATGCTATTCAGTTTAAATAAATGGTCAGTTCTAAACTGTGCGCCTGTCTTCTTTTTCTTGAACGTTTCAACGAAAAGCAGTTAGAACAGGGGTGCTCATTACGTCGATCGCGATCTACCGGTCGATCTTCAAGGACATGAAGGTAGATCTCTGGACAGAGAAGATAAAAAAAAAGTACTTCTGAAAAATTCCACCAGCCAATCAAAATCGTCACCGAGAAGTACGGGGAATTGATTGACATGGAGAACGGCCAACCGGACATCCTCTGAAGCATACGTCACTGCACACGCGTGTTTAAAAACACTGAGCGCATACTCTCTGTCATCAGATAGTTGCCCTCTGCCCCGCGTCACGTCAAGTTCCCGGCAGAAGACGGAGTGTTTATTGAAGCCGCCCCGCGTGTCTCCTCATGCTATCAGCTCTGCAGGTCTCGCCTGATAAATACGAGCTGATAAGGATGCTGTCAGAGGCGCGCGCTACGGAGCCATCAGGGGCCTGTTTCAGAAAGGAGGTTAAGTGTAAACTCTGAGTGCGTTAACCCTGAAATCAGGGAAACCCTGGGTTTTCCGTTTCAGAATGGGAGGTTTGTTAAACCAGAGTAATCAGAGTAAGTCAAACCCGTTTCTGAAAGAGAGGTAACTTATACTTGGAGTCAGTGTCCATGGTTACTTATGCTGTGAACCTAACCTGGTCGGGAGCAGGTTTTATTCTCTAAACTCAAAGTTTCTGCCGGTCCCCTCCCCTTTTTAAAGACCAAGAGGTATTTTTCGCTTCAACCTTCATTGCCCACATTTCAGTCATACAGAGAAGGTCTAAGTGACAAGAATTGCTTGTTCTTTTCTGGAGGACCCAATAGACGAGGAGGATGCATTCATTCAGAGAATTATATTTACCTCGTACGAGGATTTTGAGACCTAGACTCGATTTTTTTGTCATTTCCCCAAACGTTTTAGTTTGAGCGTTACTGTTTTTTTTTGACTTCATTTTTAGCTGCTGCCATGTTCTTTTAATTCCTGCATGATTGCATCTACATGAAAATGAAATCAGGGACATTGAATTAGATTAATGTAACAATTACTTTTTGGAAACACATTTTGCTAATACTGCTTACTTTCTTAATCCCATATAAACCTATACCACTTGATCAATACAAGGGTAGACAAAAGTTCACTTTTAAAAACACAATAACATGTATTTATATTAAAATGACCAACGTTTGCAAGAGGGGAAGGTTAACAAAAAAGTCCTCTTAACATTACCGACGTCAAATGCATTTCCCCCCCCCCCCCCCAGATTGGTTCTGTACATTATGCAGCATTTCATGCATTTACACCAGGAATGACACTTCAAAAGTACACCTTAATATCGCCATTTTTTATTTCACACGCTATTTAAAAAGTTATTACAGCCAATATTTTATAACAATGATTTAAATGCAAACTTAGGCATTAACTTGAGCAGCTATGTTTTCCACGCTAACTGTCTCTGTTTTGCAGATGCAGCGGTGTTGCTTTTCTTCTGGAATATCTGCTCATATTCACTGTAACTCTGCAGCAGCACGTCAAGTTCAGCTGGAGAAAAATACGCAGACCTCTTTTTTTCACGGTTGCCATGGTGACTCGTGATATCTGCGCTCCATTGATAATGGCTTCTTATAATAGTCGCAGTGCGCACGCTCACCTCCGAATCAGTCCACTCAGAATTGATTGATCTAACTCGGATCAGCTTCTCTGAAACAGAAAACTCAGAGTTGTTAATCTCCCGATTGACCAACTCAGAGTTCAAGTTTAACCTCAGAGTTGGTTGAACCTCCTTTCTGAAACAGGCCCCTATGGCAGGCCATTTTAACATCAAAAGGCTAAGTTTGACTATCCGGAATGAACATTGTAGATATCAGCAACGTATTTCTGACTAGTCGTAATTACATTTTGGATAGTTGGAATTGTAATTCAAGATATCTGTAACGTAATTGTGACTAGTCGAAACGACAAATAGAGATATCTGTAATTCAGTTTTGACTAGCCAAAACTGAATTACAGATATCTGCAATGACGTCATTGAAAACGACACTCAACTCGTCACACATCTTAAATGACAATTGTAGATATCTGTAATTCAGTTTTGCCTAGGCAGAAGGACAGTTACAGATATCTCAAACATCATCATCACTATCTCCTCCTCTTGCACGGGCTGCAGCATTAAAAAGACGATTAAAAATCGCTTCGCCCCCTGGCTGCTCTTCGACGGAGATTTAGGGCCACCAAAAACAGTAAAATTAAAAGATTTTAAGTCCTAAATTAAATTTACGATATTAAGTGGAAGTGAGCATGATGAGCAGCAGGTGAACGCCACACAGCAGCAGCAGACCGACTAAACTTTGTTGAAGAGGAGAGCTGAATGTTTATTGATAACGTTCTAAATGTTTGGAAATTCGTTAGTTTGATTTATTCATGTTTTATTCATTGATGGGTGGTTTGCAGGATCTGTGCAGCCCGAAGCCGTCGGTGTCCCTGCAGATGTCCACCTGCATCATTTCTTTCTCCATTAAAGACAAGATCTCTACGTTTCTGTGACGCTTCCGTCTGTGGAGGAGCCCCTTTTGGCATTTTCAACTTTGTAATGCTAATATAACAGACTACTTTCATTCCTCTTTATTGTTTTATGTTGGATCGGGACGTTTCATCTGGAGGAGAGGTGTATGTAACACTGTTTACTTCCGCATTGGTGTTCGGATGACAGGTTCATGACATAAGGTGACAGATGAACTTCAGGTTAAGTGAATGAAAAGGAAAATAAAGGCTGCAGCGGTCCTCTGCACCCAAACGTGTCTCTGAGCTCCTTATTAAACAGATAAAACTCCGCTTTACCGACACCGAACCCCGGAAAGCCCGCTCCACTGACAATAATCTGATTTTGAGTCGCCAAAAGGTTCAGAATCACTTCGGTTAAAGCTATCCGGAAATAAAGCTAGGCTCCGATAAACGGAAGACTTGGTGTTTTTCTCTTTTCTTTTCTCTCTTTCCGACCGCGGTCAGCAGAAGCGCAGGGGAGATTTCCTCCGCCGAAGGCGATTCTTCTTCGGGGTTCACTTTCCTGATCGGAACCCTAAACCTCCAGTGCGGATTAAGAACGACTCCAAAACAGTTATTCTGGGGGGGGGACACCTTCTTTTTATTACGGTGCTCCGTCCTCCGAACACTCAGTATCAACGCACACACCTCCGCTCCTTGCTCACCCCCATCTCAGCACACACATGCGCGCGCGCACACACACAGACACACACTCCACAACACTTTT
Source organism: Oryzias sinensis (assembly GCA_037389245.1). Taxonomy (NCBI): domain Eukaryota; kingdom Metazoa; phylum Chordata; class Actinopteri; order Beloniformes; family Adrianichthyidae; genus Oryzias; species Oryzias sinensis. The sequence continues at coordinate 25,727,266 of CM074499.1, read as the reverse complement.
ATCTCCTAAATTTACGAGATAAAGTTGTAATTAAAGAAAACAAAACGTTTTTTGTAAACTGGTCCTAAAACCCCGTCGTACTGCTGCAACATGGTGCTAATCAGTGCTAATTACAAGTTAGCAGGTGCGATTTGAATGATTACAACAACACGCTCTGCTCCTCCCCTAAAGTGCGATGCGGACCTAATTTGCATACAGATATCTGTAACGTAATTTCGCCTAGTCGAAACTCTAATTCAAGATATCTGTAATTACATTTTGACTATCCTGAATGAACATTACAGATATCTCAAGTTTCAGATATCTCTATTCAAATTTCATTTCAAGATATCTGTAACTTGATTATAGATATCTACAATTAAATTATGACTATCCCTAACTCCAGTTTGAGATATCTACAACGTCATTTTGACTAGTCATAATTCCAGTTACAGATATCTACAACGTCATTTTGACTAGTCATAATTCCAGTTACAGATATCTACAACGTCATTTCGCCTAGTCAAAACTTAATTTAAGATATCTGAAAAGGAACATGTAGATATCTTAAATTGACTTGAATTAAAGATATCTTTAACTTGAGTTTTGACTAGTAAGAATGAAATTGTAGATATCTGAAACATGAATTACAAATATCTACAATTCAGTTACAGATATCCGTAATTCATGAAGTGGATATCTGCAACTGAATTGTAGATATCTGTAATTGTAAACCCCATACAAATGAATGGTAAAAGTGATGTCATTTGTCCTAGGAATAATATCTTTGAGGATATCTAAAATTACGATTACGGATAGGAAGAATGTAGTTGCGGATATCTGAAATGTTCTTTTTGACTAGGCAAAACTCAAATAAAGATATCTGCAACACACATCCAGTCTAGCCTTTTAATGTTAAAATGGCCTGCCATAGGCCCCAGCTCTTTGAAACGCCATGATGCCCCCCCCATTGCACCGTTTACAGCAGAGCATGAATACGATGGTCGCTGCTTTCTGTCTTTGTAATAAAACGCCTCATCTGTTAATACAAAAGTATCTTTGTGCAATCTCACTGTGTAGCTTTTAATCATCAGTACATAAACAATAATGTTACTAATAAACATAACTAACAAACATTTACTAATAGTATTTTATATATATATTTTATAGGTAGATCTTCAAGACATTGTCGATTTTTGAATCGACAATGTCAGTGTGAGCTACTTTTGAGTAGCTCACACTCCAAAAAAGTGTGAGCACCCCTGAGTTAGAGTGAAAACAGGAGTTGTTGAAACGTCTACAAGGTCAGAATCATGTGATCCTTTCACAATTTTCCCTCTTGAGTTTGTCACATTGTAAAATCCAGGCTCAAAAATGTAAGTTTCTTTTTTAAACAATTCAGAATACAGTTTATCCCTTGTGCTATCTTATGGGGTCCAGATGACCCCCCCCACCCTTCCATTGAGGTGTTCTCCCTACCATGACAAAGGTGGATAAAGGTGGAAAGATTTCATGTAATCCATGGACACCAGTGAAGATCACAAATCATTGAAGAAAAAAGGTTCAGAGCTCTGTCTAGTGGGTCTAGATGACCCAACTCCCAACGTTAAATTGCCTAGGATAGAACAAGGGTTAGAAATGAGTTTACACTGGTATAGTGTGGTGTTACCCTTGCCTTTGGGCTTCACGCCCAACAGGCTTTGCGGTCGCTATGGCGTGGTCTAAATCTGTGTTTATTACCCCTTGTGTTGTCCTAGGCACTTTAATGTTGGGAGTTGGGTCATCTAGACCCACTAGACAGTCAGATAGCACTAAGATAGCACAAGGGATATATGATGTTTTTCCCGCCTTATCTTCTGTTGGCATATGAGTGAATAAAGCTTCACGTTCAGAAGTCAAGAATTGTCTCCTCATCATTTTCACAACAGGTTGATTTAATTTACAACTTGCCAAAAACAGAACAATGGGATTGGATTATGAGAAAACAAATGAATTCACTGATTGATGACTTAAGTTTGTGTCTGATCTGACTCTCAGGATGCTTATGGGGGATGCTCCTCCATCTTCCTGTTTTGCTTCATCTTCTTTGGGGTGCGCTTCTGTTCTGGGGGTTTGGGCCGTGTGTGTGTGTCTGTGTGTGTGTGTGTGTGGGGGGGGGGGGGGGTCCTGAGCTCTCTCATCTCAGCTGCGCAGTATCCTTTCAAACAGAAGAGGGCGCCCTTCTCAAAGGAATGGTACTGCACGAGCTCACTGTTCAGACTTGAGGTCCAATATCATACTTTAGCATTGAAAGGTTCTTGAGATTTTTTTTAATTGAAATAATTAGTTTATTTCTCATTCCTCAATCAGGTTGACATTATTATGCAACAAAACATTCCCATCAGGCCTTGCAGTCACTTTTCCTTTGTTAACAATTCAGAAAAAACGATCTAGCGTTCAATAATAAGTCAGCTGGTTACTCATAGTGCTCTCACAGGAAAACAGATGAAAAAAAAAACGTTATCTCCAATCCCAGACGAGAGACGAACCTCCAACAATCCTCTTAATCCAAATCTACTGTTTGCAAAGCTCAGAGCGCGCGCACACGAGCGCGTGTGTCACGTTAGTGCACGGATTTTAGTGAGTGTTCAAATTCCCAGATGCTTTTTATAAGCATATATTTAACCAACAGACGCGGCAGAGCAGAGGTTACAGAACACATGGAGGCTTTGTGGACCAACAGCAGAAACAACACAGGCGGATGCGACAGAAGCCCCAAATGCAGAACACAGACACACCTTTCAGTCATTTTCTACATTTGTTTTGAAGGATCTGGAAGCTCCACGCGGAGCACGGAGTTCCTGCAAAACACGTCTGTTTGTGGCTAGACGTAACTTGAAAACATGATGACATGAGACAGGGCGCGCGTGGGGGTTTCTGCAAAAGTCTGGATCTCATTCAGCCGCCGTGATGTCCGTGAACGCATCAAAACAAACCTGAAGATTCAGAGGTGAGGGTCTGCAGCCCTTCTTTCCACGTAGTTCCTGCTGCATTTCTATTAAACAGATTGACTCTGACACGCGCGCCTCTGCGGGACCTGTGTGCGTTTCAGGTGAAATCCACAGAAACCCTGAAACCGCATCTCCACCGCCTGCTGAGTCTGGAGGAGACGCGTGAAGCAGACAGCTGCTGCTCCCCGAAGAGGGGAGTTTCTCTGCGTGGGAGCAGCGAGACGGGGTGGGGGCTGGGGGCGTGTCCCAACAGTTACAGCAGCCTCTGTCCCGCACGCCACAGCAGTCTGTCCTCCAGCACGGGCGCAGTCCTCCTCCTCCACCTCCTCCTCTCCCGCGGAGCTGCGCAGAGCCTTCCGTCCCGGCAGCAGCCCGCGGAGCGCCGGGAGCCCGCGGATGGCGCCGTCCCCGCGCGCGCGCGCAGTTTGAGGCGCAGCGAGGTTAGAGTCCCGGAGGACGCGCGCGTCTGTCCGGCCTGCAGAAGGAAAGTTTTGATTTGTTTCCGTTGATCCGAAAACTTTGTGGTCGGGATGGAGCCAGAGGAGGGCAAGATCTCGGTGTGGGTATGCCGGGAGGAGAAGCTGGTCTCCGGGCTGACGAAGAGAACCACCTGCGCCGATGTGGTCCGAGTTCTGCTGGAGGACCAGAACCTTCAGCAGGGCGGTTCGGCTGCGATGCTCACCGGCTCCCCGCAGTCCTACTGCGTGGTGGAGAAGTGGAGGGGCTTCGAGAGGATTTTACCGAACAAGACGAAGATCCTGCGGCTGTGGAGCGCGTGGGGGGACGAACAGGGGAGCGTGCGCTTCGTCCTGGTGAAGAACGATGCATCGCTGCCCAACAACGGCCCCCGCAGCGCCGAGGCGCGGGTAGTGCAGAGCCGGGAGAGCGGCGGTCCCGGTGGGCTGCTGAAGGGCAGCGCCAGGACCTGCTGGACCGCCGCGGCCGCTGCGGCCAACCTGTCCCAGGAGAAACAGAGGCGCATCGTCAGGAAGGCCTTCAGGAAGCTGGATAAGATGAACAGAAAGAAGGAGCAGCCCGCGTCCAAGGAGAAAGGTTCCGCGGAGAAGATGGAGACGCTGGTCCACCTGGTGATCTCACAGGATCACACCATCCGCCAGCAGATCCAGAGGATCAAGGACTTGGACCGGGAGATCGAGCGCTATGAGGCCAAAGTGCACTTTGATCGCATCAAGACGCACGGGGTCAACTATGTGCAGGACACCTACATGGTGGACTCTTCCACCACTGAGGCACCTGCCGCCTCCTCGGACTGCAAGCCCAAAGCGGAGCGTCAGGACGCGCCGGGCACGGCAGAGGCGCTGGCGCAGTTTGAGGAGTACGCGCGCTGCTGTGAGGAGGTGGTGAGGCTGCAGGAGGAGCTGACGGAGCGGGAGGCTTTGGTGGAGAGCATCACCGGGGAGATTCAGGAAGAGCTTAACCGACGGTGGATGAAGCGGCGGCGGGAGGAGATGGGCGCAGAGGCGGCGCCGGACGCGGACAGCGCGGAGGAGGAGCTGTGCCGCGCCGCAGCTCCTGCCGCGGACACGGAGGAGGCGAGCCTGTCCGAGAACGAGCTGGTGCTGGAGCAGGAGAGGATCAGGACCCAACTGGACACCAGTCTGTACATTGGCCTGAGGCTGAAGACAGACCTGGATGCCATGAGGGGAGACTTAGACCTGAGTCTGGCACTCTGGGAAACCAAAGAGAGCGAACTGTTGGACCTGCTGGCCAAAGTTGAAACCATTGAACTGGAACCAGGGCACCAAACCCTGACGGATGAAGGACAGGAGGGCCTGGCAGCGGGGAGAGCCGAGGCTGATAGCAGCTCAGCAGAGAAGAGCGGCGGATGGGTGGAGCAGGCTCGAGGTTTGGCAAAGGCCTGCAGCACCAACGACGAGGACTCAGACACGGGCTTGAGCTCCATGCACAGCCAGGACTCTGACAACCCGCCTGTGTGCGAGTCCCTCGTGTAGACTGACTGAGCGGACTTTTATGCAATTCATTAGCACAAACTCAGGGCGGATACATCTGTGTTGGCAGTTCAGAAACTCCAAATGCATCAGTGTAAACTCTGCAGTCCCACAGAAATAATGTGCAGTCTGATGGCCTTTGACCTCCACCAGGAGAGCCAATATGAAAGTAGCCTAGAAGAGTATTAACTCCAAAGTAGTCCTCAAAATGATGGCATGCAGCTCGCTTCTGTCGGTGCATTCTGATGACTTAAGCTACAAAAAAATCATGTGCTGCTAAAGATCTCTGGAAGCAGAAGCTCCTCAAAGCTCCACATCAGAGGAACTTAGCAAACAAAAGAAATCAGATTCTTCACGGCTTCTGTAAATAAAAGTCCTTGAAGCTGCAGATGTTCCTCTGTTTAAGGAACAATAATGTTAGACAAGCGAGTGTAGAAAGACTGACGCCTTCCTCGCAGACCTGATGGAGGAGCCAGAACCTCCTCACGCTGACGTGTGATCCATGCCCTTCTGTCCACAAGGAAAAAAGAAAAACTTTAGATTTTCTGTCAGGATGTTGAGAGCCGCAGTTTTCTGCTTTCTGACTCAGTTTGTGTTTGACATATTTCTATATTGTGGCTGATTACAAAAAGCTTATTTGAACAGAAAAAGCAGAGAAGGAAGGATAACATAAACTTTACTTAGTGAAACTTTGATTTCAATCCAAATAAAACATCATGAACGGGTCCTGCAGACCCCAAAGATCTGAGATAACTACCATCAGTTATGTATCTCCACATCAACAGTAATGCAGGGAGTGACGGTTGAGTTTCTGGGATAACACTCGAGAGGACCATGTGGCAGAAGAAGCTGAGGAGTTCTGACTTTCAGTCCCAGAAGCAGTTTCTGCGTTTGGTTTACTGTCACTGGATGAAACAGAGGTCAGAGTTTAGATCAGATGGCTTTCAGCTCAGATCTTTACAAATCCTTCTCCCATTATCAGACTGAATATCACCAGAGAGACGGGTTGAGTGCACCTTTAATGCTTCTTTTACATTGTTGCTGCTGTTGGTGCAAAAGGTTTATTCTCCACAAAAAGCTTCTTATCAGCCATTATCAATGTGAGCGGAGCACTGAGTCTGTGTCTGTAAACATCAGGATTAATTTGCTGTCAGGTGGACACTATTCTCTCATTATCCCTTGTTCTATCCTAGGCACTTTACCATTGGGAGTCGGGTCATCTAGACCCACTAGACAGTGATCTGAACCTTTTTTCTTCAATGATTTGTGATCTTCACTGGTGTCCATGGATTACATGAAATCTTTCCACCTTTATCCACCTTTGTCATGGTAGGAGAACACGTCAATGGAAGGGGGGGGGGGTCATCTAGGATAGAACAAGGGTTAAAGGATGTTCTCTGGGTTTGAGCACCCAGCCTGTGTTGATGTCGCTCCGTTGAGTCCGTTGATCAGACTTCCAGGAGTTTCAGGCTCCGCATCTCTGAACATTTCAGAGGGAAAAAAAACGAAGTAAACTTGTTCGGTGGCCTCTCCAGTTCTGTAATGATGTACAAATGACCCGTGGGGTTTGTGGACTCGATCAGGGAGACTTCTCGCCCTGCAACATCAAACCAGCTTTTTCCAGAAACTCGATCAGCTCCGAGGCTACAGTTAGAAAACTCGCCTGCGCCAGAACTCCTCACATGGCCGTTAGTGATGAAATAAAAAAGTCAAAGTCTGAAATTTGTGTGGCTCTCCTGACATTTTTTGGCCTTTGGTGTGGACGGGAATAAACGTTGCATTCCTCAAAGCCTCGGCGCTTGGTGCTGAGCCATGTGTGTGTTTGCATCCGCCCCTTCGTCATGCATGCTTGTGTTTAATTGCTGCTTCTCGCTCGCTCTTGCATGAACTCCTGCATTAGTGATGAGAGGATGGAGCGGAGGCCTGGATGTACAGAGCCCAGCTGAGCAGCTCTTGTTACACCTCAGTAACACATCTCTTCACATGCTCCACGGGGGGGGGTCACACTCTTAAGGTTTGAACTCTGGTTCTTCTCATCGATGGAAGTGAACAGAATCATCTCACAGTCCTGTGGAGGTCCCGTGACCTCATGTGGGACTGCTGGCGTCTGATCTGAGTGACTGTTCACTCACGCGTGGCGGCTGGCTTTGTCCACCACCCACCAGAATTCCAGAAAGTCCATAATGCAACCGTCTGGTGAGAACGCCACTCCCCACCACAGTTTTCCAGTTTAATGACCTTCCACACGGTGACAGGGAAAATGAGCTCTGGGGGAGAAAAGAATCCACCTGACTGCTGCAATATTCTCATGAGCACAACATCCAGGTGGAAGCGGGACAGGACGTTCTCCGTCTCATTCCGGTGTTTCACTCCACTCCATCGCTAGATTCTACGCACAGACGGTCCCTGGGAAAGGTGGGCGTCAGAATTTAGTCCTGCTTTCCCTCCTGCTCACAAACAAAGGGAGGTTCATCAGAAGTCAGATTCATCTCTTTCTTCCACACTGGTCTGTTATCAGATTCTTCTTCCAAAAAGGCCTCTTTGATTCTGTAAAAATGTTTAGTACTTTGTTTGACCTGTAAAGAGTTAAATAGTCAAAAATAAAAAGCGTTCATCTTATCATAACTGATCAATACACAAATCTAAAGGCAAGCACCAGAGAAAGTGTGCTTCCTTTTCCCTTCACATCTGAAGTGTGCAGCCTTTTCATGTCTGTTAAAACACATCACGAGTTGACAAGTTTAAACAGAACCCAAAACACATCTCTGAACCAGAAATCCTTAATGGACTTTAATCCCTTTATCAATCCTATAAATCCCAACGGCAAATTCCTCTTTCAAGAGAATCAAGTCTAGATGATAATGTGGTTGTAACAGTCTTGTTATTGAGACAATCAGCTATGATGAACTCTGCCTCCAGTGCAGCTTTAGTTGCAATAAACAGACCTCCATGACCATAATCCATCAAGTGGCCACCCAAACCCTGTAAAAATGTCCCTTTGAATTAGACATAGAACCGCAGCAGTGCATTTGTTTTGAAATTGATGTGTAGACTAAGCATGCTCCACAGAATCCTAGACGCACGTTTGCTCCGTCCATCATCAGTTAACTGTAAAATGTCACAACAGTGGAGGCGAGCGCAGTTTCCTCATGAAATGCCCTATTCACTGTTTGTGAAAGTAAAGCATCACATTTGATGTTTGTACCAGAGAAGTAAAGGGCTTCCCCTGAAATCATGAGAAACTAACTCTAGCGAAGAGTCAGCCCTTCACACTGTGGTGGCTCACTGAGCACAGAATCGGTCTGTCAGGACAGCAGGCCCACTCTCTATCTACACTTATAGATGAAGTTTTCATTCTTGAGTGTTTAGGTCAGAGTGAGACAGCACTGTACCGCTGCCGACTGTGCTGCTTTTGTTTCAAACCTCAGAAAGACAAAAAGCACCAAACTCATTCAATCAAGTGACAAAGTTTGGATTTTTCGCTCAGCTCCAGCAGTCTTTGTTCAACGCAAACAATAACTATTAAAGTTTGGTTAAGAACGTGGATCATCCATTTAGGTTTTTCCTGTTTGTGGTGCTGATCACAGCTTGCTGTCCCGTCTGTTAGAGATTTTTTTAAAAAGAATTCAAGATCAAACAATGCCAAATATAACTGAATTAATTCCTTACGTTTATCAGTGTTTGTTTCACTGACAGAGGGGGACTGACTTTTTCGTGAACATTTTGTGCGGTCGTTGCACAGAAGTTTTTCGGAAACAGACCATGAGTGTTTTTTGATGACTGCTGAAAATGAACCCATAAGATCCCATAGTGACATGAGTGTAACGGAAGGACATCAAAATGTGTTCTGTGGTCCAATTGGTCTGTAGTATGTCCCATATCATTTTCATTTGAAGAAAAAAATGGGTTCCTATAATTATCAGTCAGTACTTGATGGCGCCCCCTAGAGGTGACTTGGTGAACTCACTTGGCTCCATCAATGTTTGGTTCTTATGCCTTTAAATGTTAATAAATCTGGAACATTTTTTAGTGTCGTAAAAGTTTACTTGTCTGTCTCCCAAGTCTATTTTAATTTTAGGTACGTTTATCTGACTCTGCAGCTTTATCACTTATCTCTGTTGCTTTTGTAATTTATTTGTAGATACATTTGGCTCCAGATTTGCAATTTTTGACTAAATTTCTGTTGAATTTAAATGTTTCAGTTTCCTTTCACACTCTTCCAGAGCACTCAGTTTACTTACAGCACCAGAAATAATGAAGCGTGGCGACAGAGCTGGAGGGACTTCAGTCACTGAGCGCGAGCAGTACTAGTCTGAAACAGAAATGAAAGAAGGAGAAAGAGAGACTGATAGGCTTCAGTTATGCAACCTCATTTAAATGTGTGTGTGTGTGTTTTTCCCCCCTGGTGTTGTGTTTGGCAGAAACGCACTGTTGGGTGGTCTAAGCACAGTTATCAGCAGCTGCTCACATCGTTCCCATACAACACAGCCATTTATGTAATCAGACCTGGAAACTCGGCGGACGGTAGGCTTCCAGCCGTAATGGCTCCCATGGCTTTCTCTGACATGAAAGTGTGTGCGCTCCATTCAGTTCAGTGAACAAGCAGGCATCAAAATGTTTTGGAGGGAACTGCAAACCTGCAAAACAAGAAAACAAAAGCTTACAGCCACAACCCACCAAATCCACGAGTTTCCCGAGTCTCCCAGCTGATGACATGAAAACAGAAACAGCTGTGCAGCTCGGGACAAAAGAGGATAGTGTGCGCGCGCGTGTGCGCATGTGTGCACGTGCAGCCGCGGGTCGGGTTAATCCCTGATGACAGTTTGTGGACAGACAGACTGACAGAAGTGCACGTGAGTGTGTTCAGCGTTAGTGATTGAGCCTGAGGTCACTGCACCTCCAAACGTCTGCGCTCACACCAACGACTGCAGGTTCAAACCCAGACGCCGAGGTGGATAAACCTGCAGTTTGGAAGCCATCAAACTCTTTGGTGTAGCATGTCAGTTGAAGACAGAGACAATTGTTTTCTGCTTGTGTTGACGAATGACCTGTTTCTCTGAAAGACAGAGAGCTCACTTTCCTGCTGTCATTCAGCTGATCCTCCTTCAGGTTGCTGGTTAAAATAAGCAGCAAACTCACTCAACAAATACCTGCTATTAGTGTAGCCATTTGAGGCGGGGCCTCTCTGCAGATAAAGGCAAACAATATCATAATTAAGATACAGGAAGTGAAAGTAAAAAGTGAAGCCAAATCATTACAGTTGACCTAAAAAACAAGGTTTTGCTTTTATTACCGTTTAAGTGTCACAGTCTCCCTGGTGGATCACAAACATGAACATTTATCTCCAAACTTTCTCAGCTTTGTTTTTGTGTTTCAAACACAGTTCTTGATCAGGTTTCCCTGAAATGCAGGAAGAGTAGGGAGAGCTGGATGACCGCCGAAATCCTAAACTCTGACCGACCGGACACAAAGTCCGGCTAAGAGCAGTTTGTGTCACACAATCGGCTCTGCTAAGACTTTGGTCAGGCAAACAGGACTCTTTAGAATGATGAGGAACTTGATGAGGAACTTGATGTAATTGTGAGAGAGCATCTGTCCCTTTGAATGTGCACCATGAGTGGTTTCTTTTAGAGCTGCTGCCACAGACATCAATCAGTTTAGAACTGTAATAAAAAAGTGTGTTCTATGGCCAGAGGAACCTGTGCAGACTACGCGTGACGTCCTGTTTACAGTATAATCACCTTTTTGCTCACATCGATTACGTTTCTTTGGGAAGTCACTTTTATGAGTAGTCATTGTGTGTGGGGTCATGGGTTGTATGTGCCAACGGGGGCCAGTGGGGAGGGTTTTTATTGCAATGCACATTATGATTTTGTTTTTAAATGTAAGAGCCGAGTTGTTCAAAGGATGAGAGGCACTTTTTCTTTTCTTACAAATAAGAAGTTTAACCTTCCTCTGGTGTTAGCTTTCTGCTGCCATCTGTGGTGTTAGCGGGTCATTTTGGACCCGTGTATTAAATCAATACATAAAATACCTAAAAGTAATCTTTTTATCATCAATGTTTTTCTTAACTCGTATTTTAGCGGTTAGGCTCATATCCGTGAAAAGATTGGTTTTATGTTTTTGTGGCCCTCTGTTTTAACAGCATTCCCCTACGTTTTCAGTGTCTAAAAAAGTGGTCAAATGAACCTTTACAGAAGTAGGCAACAAAATAATCAGTTGTTCTGTTACCTGAGTGTAACTAAAAGATATTAAAACACATTTCTTAAATGTTCAACAAAAGATTTTAATTTTAATGTATCAAATATAAGTAACATCTATGGTGTTTTAAGGTCATTTTGGCCGATATATTCACCTGTAAAAAGGGCAAAAACAAGTCTTTTCTTCCACACAATAGAACTTTAATACAATATTTAACAATATGAAAAACAGAACAGTCATAAATAATAAAAATTACCGGAACAATAAAACAAAGATTTGCAAAGTCAAATAAACAACAACCAATTGAAAATCACACAAGAGATCAAGTACCTGTTCTATAAATACTCTGTACAAAGAACATGCCTGTGTGTGTGTGTGTGTGTGTGTGTGTGTGTGTGTGTGTGTGTGTGTTACAAAAAGTTACACTTTTAGTGTATTTTTCAGATATATTTGTTGCAGGTGGAAAGCACACTATGTAGGTTTTTCTGTCCATGTGCTAGAGCAAACCTGACACCTCTTTCTTTTTGAGCGAGGTGGTCTCACTGGCATTGTGGCTGTGGATGGAGTGCTTGAGGAGGGGCTGGCTTCTGAGGGGGAAGGTGATGCTGATGCTCTTCTTGTTGCTGTGGATGTGGATGGCGTGCTTGGTGACACCCTGCAGCTGTCTGACCAAGTCTGCAGCAGCTGGGTCTCGGGGCACCCGTTCCCGTTGCTCAATGTGCGGCTTGACGAGGGAATTAGTCAGAAACAGTCTCGCTTGGTGTTTGGGTTGAATTCCACCATGGTAAGAACACAAATGCATTGTATGCAGATACATTGAGGATGTTATAAACCTGACCATTGACCATCTCCTGTGGTCATTAGCTGCTTAGCGTAAGAGAGTGGCAAATCCAGCTTGTCAGATTGTCCAGTCCTCCTTTGTTTTTGTTGTAGTCCAGGATGATTATGGGCTTTTTGTCACTTCCTGATGACACAGCAGCATATTTGTGAAGAGTGGACATCAGTATCACACTTTTTTGGACAGTATGAACTGTACTCAGCGGATGTTACCGCGTTTGGATTGGAATGATTCAGCAGGAGCAACTTCAGCACAGTGACCTCCTTCCAGACTGATCAGTTGTGTCTGTTTCTTCCAATTGGTACTCCAGCCCCATCTTGCGTTCTCAGAGGCTATATAAAAATCTTTATCTTCAAATCCTGTGTGTCCTCTGCCTCATTTGCAGCAAATATGTGATCCAAAACCATTTACATTGAATCTTCTCTCATTGTTGCATCCTGTCAATTGGAGATGTGTACTCTGCAAGTCACCACCTCTACACTCTACATGACAGCCAACCCCTGGACATACAGTCTCCATTGTTTGTTCTCAACAAAGGAAAGCAGGAGAAAAGCCACTTTAAATGAAGCTCAAGTGGTTGGGAGGAAGGCTGTTGGTTGATTGTGTGTTTATGATTTCATTTTGTCATTTTATTGTTTTATATTCCGAAAATTTTAGGTCAAAATGACCCGAACACCACAAAAGTCATTTTTTTCACTCGCGCACTTTATAATTTAGTAAAAAAAGAAAAAAAGCTTTTATTTTGTTTAAATGGAAGTCTGACAAAGTCAAAAGTTTCAG